>CM046673.1:46128502-46138502 GCA_025594165.1 Tamias sibiricus
TTGTGTTGGGTTTTTATCATAATCAATACCTGAAATAATCAACTTAGAATAAAAAAAGGAATTATTTGGCTTATGGTTTCACAGTTTCCAGTCCATGATTGGTTGGTCCTATTGCTTCATGTCTGTGGTGAAACAGTCTAGCATCTCAGGAGTGTGTGCTGGAACAAAACCACTTACCACATAGCTAGGAATCCGAGGAGAAAAAAAGAGGAAAGGGCCAGAGCCAGGGTGTCTCTTAATTCCTTTTAAGGGCAGGCCACCAAGAACCTCATAAAGTCACCACTACCTCTCCATTAGTGCTGCCCTGTGGAGCAAGCCTTCACTACATGGACCTTTAGGAGACTCGTAAGATTCTTGATTTATTGTCAGTTTACTTGACTTTATGTCAGTTTTCAGAAATATTTGTGTTTTGGTAACATAATTCTTTGTAGTGGGATAATATGTTACCTTAAGTGTATGAGTCCATATGTTTATAGTAGATTGATGTATAATACAGGACCCTTCATTTGTATGAATTGCTCATTTAACTGAATATGGATCTACTAATCACTTAAGCTTATCTTACACGTTACTGATTTGAAATCTTATTACCTATATATTACAATGTCTTTAGAACTGTTTCATTGTTCAGGGAAAAAGAACTAAATGAAGTTTTTTCCTCATACCGAAGGGGAAATTGTCACTTTAATGTGGCCTTAGTTTAATGTCCTCTGCCCCCAGAATGTTGAATGCCTGAAAAGTAATCTCAAATATTGTGCTATAATGTTATGTTATAGGAAAGATGCTGCGTTATATTTATACTAATTAAAATGAGTTTTAAAGGAAAAAAAGTATGTCTAGATTAGAATAGCCTTAGTTTGAAAGTTTAAATTTTTACCATCTCTGCCCTTGGTGAAAATATGGGACTATATTTTCTTTGGCAGAATTTATCAACTATAATATGCAGCATTTACATAAAAAGAAGGATAACTAAATTGAAGCATGTAAATTACTCTGATTTGGAAAGTTATCCTTTATAAAGAAATGACAAGATGACTTCATTTCTGTTTTTTTTAAAGCATGTAAAATATATTATTTATTGTCTTATGTCATTTTATCTGGGGCAGTAAATTTATGTATACATAAAAGGATACTTGGTGATTGTTAACAAAAACAACAAATGAAAATATAAATGAGGTCTTTGTTAGGACTGTGTCTTTCAATTCCTGGCCTACTATTTTATAACTTGTGAGGACTCTTATTTGAGCAGCCAAATAGTGTATTTAACTTTAACAAACAAATGACAATACTGATTTCTTTTTTTGTAATTAAGATGATATTTCTTTCCTTAAAACAACCGTGTTTGAAACATTTTGGAAAATGTGGTAGTTGATAATCAAATCTTATTACCTGATACCAATTTGAACCAAGGTAATACATTAACTGATATTCCTTATGGACTTTAAACACAGGATTCAAAAAATGTGACTAAATGAAAAACTAAAGGCATTTTGAGAATTCTTCCTCTGGTAGTGACCATTTGGGAAAAGGCGATTGTCAGATTAAGCTTCTAGTTATTTACAATCATTGTTTTCAGACAGTATCTTAAAAAAATTTACACATTCTATTAAGTCTCTAGTGTTTCAGACATATAAGTTTCCCTAAGAACAGGCCTCAGGATATATTTCTGTGTTTCCTCAATTTCTGTTCTAAATGTTAAATATGGAAGCTCTTTCTAAACATACCATTTTGAAATCTGGATTCTTCACTTGTTTCTTTACATTGTGAATATTTTTTGCAGTCTTATACCAGGCATAATGTATTTTGATAATTCCAGTGGACATTTTCAGACCTTAAATTTTATTTTTCTCCATTTTGAAATGTGTTTTTGCTCTTCTTGCTTTAATGATGTCACACATTCCTGGTTTTCCCATTTCCTTATTGATTGTGTTTATGCTCCTCAAGGTGGATGCTTTTCTCTCTATACCCTCCTCTTGGCAATCTCATTTGTTTCCACAATTTGAGTTAGAAATTTGATCCAGCCTAGCCATTATTATGACCTCCAGATCCATATATCTTATTTACTTGACATTTCTCTACTCGGAATTCATATGGATTTCTTAAATTTGACAAGTTTAAAATTTATTATATTACTTCATTTTCTGGTAATTTGTTTAGTTTTCCCAATTTTAGTAAATAACATTTTTGCCCACCAGTGTTACCAGAAACTCTTTGTCATAACCAATCCGTTAACAAATATCCCTTTAGCATGTTCTCAATTTTTATATAGTTAGAGATCTGTTTTGGATTTACTTTTAATCTGCTGATCTCTTACACCTTAAAGCAGTACTGTAAATTTATTTTTTTTTTTTCCGTTTTTTAAAAATATTTATTTTTTAGTTGGACACAATACCTTTTTATTTTGTTTATTTTTACATGGTGCTGAGGATTGAACCCAGGGCCGTGCACGTCCTAGGCTAGCACTCTACCACTACAGCCCTGTTTTTCTATCTTATAAAACTATTCCCTTCATATCATTTAAAAGTTTTTTGGTGTTCCCAGACAATCTAATATATATCAGAATTTGTGTGACTCTGTGTCCTCATTGTTGCTTTGAAATTTTTTATTAGCATTGCATTAGATGTACCAATTACTTTGAGGAAAGTCCTTATCTTCTCAATGGTGAGTATTCCCATCCAGGAATATGTTGTGCATCTGGATCAAATCACGTGCTATTGAAATCTTTTTTTCAAACAAGGCACATATCTTTTCCATCTAGTTTTTCACAGTACACTGTTGTTGAAATTGTGCTGGTTTATTTTCCTTATGTTTGTTTTTAGTTTGTCTAAGTGTTTAGCACAGTTCCTGACACATGACTCAATAAATACTGAGTTTTGAGCAATTTGTGATATAGAAAAGCATTTTTTAAAGTCATGCAATCTTATTCAGTTTATGATTTAAACTTTTAAATTATCTTGGTTCTTTGTAGGTAATACTAGCTGCAGATTCTAATTTTGTTGTCTTTTTAAAGTTTATATTTTTGTGTGTTTTGTTAGGGATCAAACCCAGGAATTCTCATACACGAGGCAAATACTGCATCACAGATCTCATTTCTTTAACTTGACCTGTTTGGTTGTTTAAAATCTCCCCAATGATTCTGAGTTAATAGCGTTGGCATCAATATCCAATTTTTTTAAAAAACAATATATATATATATATTTTTTTTAGTTGTACACAATGCCTTTATTTTTACGTGGTGCTGAGGATCGAACCCGGGCTGCGCACGTGCTAGGTCAGGGCTCAACTGCTGAGCCACAACCACAGCCCAATATCCAATATTTTTGACTGGTTTTGATGAGAAAGAAAAATTCGTTGCCATTA
Organism: Tamias sibiricus; assembly: GCA_025594165.1. NCBI lineage: Eukaryota > Metazoa > Chordata > Mammalia > Rodentia > Sciuridae > Tamias > Tamias sibiricus. The sequence goes on from CM046673.1 coordinate 46,131,863, forward strand.
TAAATGCTACTTGTGTGTAATTTTTTGCCTGTCATAATAAATGCTCTGTTGAGGAATGGAAGTTGTATTTTTTTTTTTTTTTGCTTGTAGAAATTTTAAATAAAACAATCCACTGTTTTATATCAGCATTATAGTTAGACATAAGTAGTTGGGTTCATCCTGACAAATTTGTACATGCATGGAATTTGATTTCAGTTGTCCCCCCCCCCCCCATTGTCTTTCTACTACTGATCTTCCTTTCTCACATCCATGTATTTTTTTATTGGTGTTTTCTACCTATACATAAGGGTAGAATTCCCTGTGGAGTGTGTATGTGTGTGTGTGTGTGTGTGTGTATACACACACATACGCAAACGTAGCATGATTTTTCAAAAATTAATCCCATATTTCTTCCCCTTTCACATCCCTTTTAATTTCCTATTCTACTGATCTTCCATATGTCTTTATGATGTCCAATCCTTCCCTCTTTTTTTCCTTTATTTTGCTCTAGCTTTCACATATGAAAAAAAACTTTTGACCCTTGATTTGGTCAGATGGGCTTATCTCACTTGGCATGATGTTTTCTATTTCTACCCATTTACCAGGATATGCCTTAATGCCATTCTTTTTCAAGACTCAGTATAGCTCCATTGTGTGTATATACCACAATGAATATTTTCATATTTGTTGGCATAAAGTTGTATATAATAACTCCTTAACTCCTGTGTTTAAAAATATATTATTTTGGTTTGCTGTTATAAACCTTTGTTTCTAGTAGTATTTTGTTTTTCATCCTTTTATTTGAAATTTAGTCTATTTTATTGGACTTTTCAAAGAAGGAAATAATTAGCTTGTTTGCTTCCCTCTTTGCTAATTTATTTGGCTTATTGTCATTATTTGTGTTTTAATTTTTTTATTACTTTTTTAGTGGTGCCTGGTATATTGGACCTGGGGCCTAGGGCATGTAGAACACTTGCTCTACCACTGATTTACATCCTTAGCCCCAGGTTTATTTTGTTTTTATGATATTATTAAGATAAGTGATAGCTAATTTATTTATTAAATTTTCTTCATTTTTACTTCTAACAATGTTAAATTATGATCTTTCTTTTCACTTAGCTTTGATCATTATTTTTATATGTATGTAAAAGGATGTTATATGTATGACATGTAGTTTTCATTTAATTTTCAACTTTTCCATTATCAAATTGGACTCAAATACAGAAAATTACTCAAAACAAAATATGTTTATTACTGTTGTTGTTGTTGTTATAGATTAAGTATGCTTGTAAATATCACTTAGGTCAAGAAATACAACTTTACTAGCCACTGCAGAAGTTCTTGCAGGTGCTCTGTGCTAATCACAGACTTGTTTCTCCCTCCACAGTAACCATTCTTTTGACTTTTATAGTAGTAATTCATTTCAATTTATGCTGTTATTACCCAAGTATACATCTCTAGACATTACAGTTTAGTGTTATTCTTTTTAAAAGCAATTTTTGCCTGTCAAGTCTTTTATCTGTGGTGCTTTCCTTCTTTCCACTCCCCTCATCTTCCCTCCCCTTTCCTCCCCTTTCATCTACTGAAGAACTTGGATTGTTTGACCTTATAGAGTTTTCTACAGTCAGGATTTTGTTGATATTATACTCATGGTGTAATTCAACATTTTCTTGTATGTTTTCTCTTAGTTGGCAGGTAGAGTTTAGTTGGATTTAGACTTCATTCTTGGGGGACACTATAGGTGCTATTTGTGTCCTCATTAGGAGGCAGACACTCTCTCTTTTTTGTGTTAAATGCTGATAGCCATTGATACTCCAAAGCCTGGAACCATTAGCATATGTTATACAGTGCTTTTGTTGTATAAATTATCTAGAAATGAACTTCTCTTTTTTTCCAATTTCTGATTAATGTGAGTTTTTTTGGGCATAAAACAACTGTAGATTTGTATTGTGGTCAGGAAATGTGGACTTCATGTTTTTGTGATGCATTAAGATTATCTTTAGGGGTTGGGGTTGTGGCTGAGTGGTAGAGTGCTTGCCTTGCATGTATGAGGCACTGGGTTTGATCCTCTGCACCACTTAAAAATAAACAAGATAAAAGGTATTGTGTTCATATACAACTAAAAACAAATTAACAAATAAAAAAGATTATCTTTGTCTCATATGGTCAACTTTGCAAATGTCCCATTGGTATTTGTTAAAGATGTTTATGTTCTATTGCTTATTATTTAAGTTTTTATTTAGCGACTAAATATTAAATCAAACTTAAAATATTATTCAAATGGTCTGTGTTCTTGTGTATCTTTACTTGATCAATCAAATCTTTTAGGATTGATTGAAGGTGCAAATGTCACTGATGGTGAGAAGGTCATACAGATTTTTTGTTTTGCTTTTTGGGAACTATTCAGGTAAGAAATAACTCTTTAAAGTGGAACACTGAGGACATCAGGAGATCCAAAAATATTTTGAAAATAGATGTGGAAATATGAGGGTTGAAAGAAAAGTTTCTATTTTGTGATTAAGGGTACAGCGTGATTAAGTGTATGATTTAGAATAGGGATTGACAAAATCTGGTCCATGGGCTAAATCTGGCCTTCTGTCCATTTTTATATAGTGCACAAACCAAGAAGTGTTTTATGTTTTTAAATGTTTAAAAAGATGAAAAGAGGAGTGCTATTTCTTGACATATGAATGTTACATAAAAATTCAAATTTGTTTCCATAAATGAAGTTTTATTGTAACAGCCATGCACATTAGTTTTTAGTCAAGTTGAGTAGTTTGAACAGAGACTGTGTGTCCCACAAAGGATAATATGCTTACTGCTGGGCTTCTTGCAAAGTAAATTGCATATAACCTTTATCTTCATCTTCCTCATTCCCATAACAAAAAAATTTTTATGGGACTCGTTTTTTAAAACATCTCCATGTATAATTGTAGGAATGAAACCCTGCTCATGATCATTAATTTCTGACAACATTCAAATTCATTTCCCATGAATTGTTGTCTTTTAAATTCATTTCTCATTTCTTAGTCTTTTATACATAATTATTAAATGCTTTTAAAATTGTGCCTGCTATATTAGAGACTTTTTCTAAGTACTATATAGAGTCTTGGCCATTATTACTATTAAATATTAAGGGGATAATTTTATATTTGTACAGTCAGTTATGCTTGTGTTTTTCATAGAGATTCACTTATTTCCATGAATTCACATTGCAATTTCATGAACAAATCAATTGTTAGTTCATGCTGAAAGTAAGTCCTCTTAGGTTTGGGGACAAGATTATGGTTTATTACAGATTAAAGTTTAGAGGTGACTTTCTTTGCTTATAAAGCCATAGTATTTTAATGTTTTCAAAGGCTCTATAAAATAGAACGAAACAATGAGTCTTGAAAAAATTGAATTTGATGATATACATTATATATGTAGAGAGAACAAAATTTTAGTCATATCAATATGAGTGGAATATTCTAATCCACAAGAGGGTAGATTTTGCATCATGGGAATATCTGGTGGTGGTGGTTGTTTTTTAACAACATACTTAAGTTTGATAATCAGAATGCCAAGACTGACCTACAAATTCAAGATACTTGTGAATCTTGAGATGGGACTATGTCTCTGTCTGTATCCTAACTTTCTTTCTTAAATTCCTCATATTTATGTCCTGATAAGTTTATAAAATGTTGCTTTTTAACATTTCAGTTTTTTTCCTCTTCATATGATTATTCTTTATGTTCAAAAGAAAGAATGCTAGAAGGTGGACCATTATCAGAAGTTTTCATGAAAGCAAACAAAATATATTTTTTGTTTTAATCTGGTAGCAGCAGAGTGTAAGCTGCCTGTCGTGGCCAGCCACAACGCCGCGGGAGGAAAACTCTCGGAGGCAGAGTAAAGATACTACTACTTTTACTTCTACTTTCTTAGAGAGAGCTTAGAGAGAGAAAGAAAGATTTTTCTTCTTCTTAGAAAGAGCTTAGAGAGAAAGATTAGAGATAGCTTTTTCTTCTTCTTCTTTTAGAGCTTAGAGAGAAAGATAGAGCTTTTTCTTCTTCATCTTCTTAGAGCTTAGAGAGAAAGAGAGAGAGCTTGAAAGAGAGAGATTTCTTCTTTAGAGAGAGAGAGAGCCTAGCTTTTAGAGCTTCTTTCTTCTTTCTTCTTTCTTCCTCGGGAGCCTCGGCCTGACTCTGACCAGCAATTACTTCTTCTATCTGGTTTCTCTTCTGTAACCGCTCTGCCTACGTTCTGGCCGCTCTGATTCTTTTCTTCTTCTCCGACCCGAACTCTTCTTCTCACCGACCGAGCGACTGCACGACTGACTGAATGAATTCATTCTTCTCCTGACTCCGACCGCTTTCACCCAGTTATATACCTTTAGCTTTGCGGGTGCCTCACGTGCATTTACAGGTGCGTCACATACATACCTATTATCAGGTGGAACTTATGGCTTCCAGCTGACCGCAATAGCCATCTCCCTAATTGGGGCTCCTTCAGCAGAGCACATTGTTAAACATGATAGTTTTATTTGGAAGAGAGCGATATATTGGCACACAAACTTCTTATCCCTATAAAGTTATTATGTCCAAACAGAATGTTAATATAAGATGCTGTGTGTCAAAGTAGCTCTAGAAAAGTTGGCCCACTACTCTATTCCCCCCCCCCCCAAATATACAGGTTTCATAGCTGTCTTATTTTTTAAATTGTTCATGGAAAATAATTTTTATTGCTTTTATTAGTGCATTATAATTATACATAATAATGGGGGTGACATTCATATATGCACGTAACAAAGTTTATACTATTCATTCCTCAGTGTTTCTCCTTTCCTTTCTTACTTCCCCTTGATCTCCTTTATTTAATTTACTGGTCTCCCTTCTATTTATTGATTTTTAATTGGTCCATTAAATTATACATAAAAGTTTGGTCATTTCATTCCAAAACCTCCCATTTCCCTCTTTTCCTTCCTACCATGAGGAATTTCTTAATTTGTATTGTGATCAATTGTTGATTTATACTTACCTTGTTCTATTACCAAAGAATAGTTAAAAATTATAAATAAAAATAACCTGCTCTTTGACTATGACTTAAACATTTATCAACATATAGTATGCTTTTTATTCATGATTAGCAGATAAGTATTTTGTGTGTGTTTGTTGAGGGAAGACTGTATTTTAAACTGTGAGACATATTTTTTTAGCAGTATAAACCTGTAAATTTGCTTTAACTTTTCCTACGTGTGTATTTATGAATGTCTTAAATGTTCCTTCTGCTTGTTTACCCCTTCTGTTTCTACTTCTTCACCAAAATGAAAGAAATGGTCAGTGATTGCAGTTCACTTATGGATGTTACTGTTTGAACAGTTAAGAATGGTCAGTTCTTGCTATTAAGGAGTTTTATAGCCTAACAATCTTTTATGAAGTATTTTCTGAAGTAGTTAATAAAAATAATTATCAAATTTTGAAAATGAGCTATGTTTTCAATAAATTAGAGTTAAGGATGTTTTTTAAAATGTCACCTATGATCTGTTGCATTTTAATAGGATTTTAGGAATCATAACGAAAGGTATGCAACAAGGCATGCCACTATCAAATCCCATGCTTGTGGAAATTATTCTGGTATTAGTGTTTTAAGATGGGGTTGGGGGGGCACACACAGGAGGTATGTAGGCAGGCTCCATAGCCATTGCAGTGTCACAGAAAGCAACAAGGAGATCCTGTCATGAAGAGGAAAAGATGATGAAAATACAATAATTCAAATCAATTTTTTTTTTTTTTTTTTTTTTTTTTTTTTTTTTTGGTACCAGGGATTGAACTCAGCGGCACTAGACCACTGGGCCACATCCCCAGCCCTTTTTTGTATTTTATTAGAGACAGGGTCTCACTGAGTTGCTAAGTGCCTCGCCATTGCTGAGGCTGGCTTTGAACTCGCGATCCTCCTGCCTCAGCCTCCCAATCAAATCAATTTTAAACTGTTAGAAATATCCCCCTTTTTTGGTAGGTAAAGATTTATTAAATGTCTATATGTTATAGGGTTCAACTTAATGAATTCATTATCAACATGGATTAGAAAAGATAGCACAAATGTTAAATATGTGAAAGGAAGAGAGTAACTGAATGCTTTAATGATTCATAAGGAAAGCATCAGTTATACTCGTATAGAAAGATTTTTATGGAGAAAGTGGATGTGTTTTTTAATACTCAAATCCTATGTATACATTAGTATCCAGGACAAATCCCATCTGCATCAAGTTTTACTTAGCACTCAAGTGTAGAAAACTGTTATGTGATGGGAGAGAATAAAGAAGCTATCAATTTTTCATTGCCAACTAACTACTTTTATTGGTTTTCTAGAATATTTTCCTGAATATCATATAACACAAGAACAGTAGGAACAAACATGCAGCTGTATATCTATGCTGCTTCTCAACCAGACATATTCAAACTATGCCTGACTACAAGCACTATTTTCTTTTGCTTTTTCACCATCATTTAAGGGCACATGTATCTCCACCCCATGAGAGCCTCCCCACTGATTACATTAGCTTTGAGTAGCCTATAGAATTCTGACTAGTTTCCCAGATTACCCAGTTATTTTGTAATTCTTTACAAAAATTGTTTTCAATTGACATAGTCAATTGAAAAGATTTTTCTGATTTAGTTCCCTT